>JADLZN010011745.1:0-28700 GCA_018155175.1 Sinocyclocheilus anophthalmus | reverse complement strand
TAACTGAAAAAAGTGAATTTGTAAAATACCTGTTTTATATAAAATTCATGGTACTGTTTAACCAGATAAAAGAAGAAAGGGATTTGAAATGCAATTGTTTTGTCATAGCACAGTAGATATAAAGCAAAGTGGAAAATACAACTTATTTAGGATCTTTACCTAGTAAATCCTGACATGAAATAATGGTACTAAAATGTTTTTTTGTTTGTTTTTTTGAGAACAAAACCAACAACTGCATGTTTTTTTGTGAATATTTTTACTTGCATTTGTAATGCACCAGGCTTTTATAGTCCATATAGTAAGATACAGTGAGAATATGGAGCTATATGTCCAAATGACGTCCAATTCAAAATTAAGTGGCATTGTATTGCTTACAGTATAGCAGAATGGAAAAATAACAACAATAATAATTCAATATTTGTACCAGCCACATGTTCAACTCTAGTAATTTTTATTCTGCACCACCAAAACGTCACCAAATGTTTAGTTTTGTATTTTTTATGATGTTGTACTGATTGTGGTTAAGATGCTCAAAATATCTATATGTGACCCTGGACCACAAAAACCAGGACTTAAGTCACTTGGGTAAATTAGAGATCCGACAGATTAGTCAAAAAAAAACTTGTATGGGCAAAATATAAATTTCTCACATAGCATCCATGAAGATATTTGTAAATTTCGGACCGTAATAGTATCAAATACTGAAAATTTCGTGATAGTAATGAGCAATTGCCTAAGAACTTAATATGCTCAACTTTAAAGGAGGATTTTCTCGAGGTATTAGGATTGGTTGTTTGCACCTCACATTTTTAGAAGAGTGACTAGCACAATATCAATTTACAAATATGCATTGGTCAGAATTCTTAAAGAGTATATATCATAAAATAAGCGGGTAACTTGCAACATGTTAATATAGATATTAATGAAATAAAAGGCCACAACCTTAGGAACAAGAGGCTCTGGAGCATAGTCTTTGTCTTGACCAGGTGTATTTTTGTTAAAAAGTTGCCAGTGTATCGTCGGGGAATTGAAAAGTTTTGCCTGTAAAAACGATACATTTGAAAAAACAGGTGTTATATAAGAATATTTTGTAAATAATGTTGCCATGACTGTAAGCATTTGACTAAACTACATAAAAGCTAAAATGTAGTGATTATGAATAAACGGTAATGTGTATTCATATCTGCGTTTAAAGTAATATATTTTAAATGAAATAAAATAAAGAACATGATTGTAGAAAAAACTTTTAAAGACAGGACATATAGCAGGTTCAATAGAAATGAACATTTAAATGTATACAAAGTGTTAACCAATAAAGCTGTGTCAGTACCTTTCAAAGGACAAAAATAAATTATGAATTATATAAAAAGCTATGGCCTGAAACTATAAATTAATTCATTTATGCAAAGTAACAGGCAAGTTAACGGGTTCTAAAAAAACTACACTTCTTTGCAGGTATATTTAAAGCTATATTATTTCCGTAATAATTGTTTGAAACAGAGGCTAAATGGATGCTTTTAATTTATATTATGTTATTTCTCCCCCCCCCCCCCGCCCCCCCCACACAAGGTATGGTCACAAAGTTATCTTTGTAAGTGACATTTTATTCATGGATCGTTAAGACATCCAGAACTAGCTTGGTCAACGTCAGGCATACAAATTTAGTTGCGCCAGGCTGAAGCTGGTGCGGACACAATCGCAGCAATGCCAACATATTTGATTTTTAAACTTATACAGCTAAGTATTTTAAGAATGGAAGATTTGGGCCACGTGAGGATGTCTGTGGGTGGGCCATACAGAGGTGATGTTAATGGACATGTAAGAAACAGTGTAGAGAAATAATTTCACACTTCTTAACTACATAGATTAAAGGGAGTACACTAGAAGGTGGTACTCTGACATAGACATGATACACTGATTGGGGTCATAGGTGCAACAGGAAGAAGGCTTAAAACAGAGAGTGACAGATGTCCACTGTCTCCCTGTGAGACAAAAGACAATGTTAGACTGTTTCAAACCTAAAACGGGACCTTTGCACATTTAAAGAACCAGAACATACCGCCTTATGACAGAGTACCAGAGCAATAATATTCCGGCTACCACAGCTGAGCTTCACAAATGTGTGAAGATAGCAATTAGTAATTGGCAATGTATAATAGTGCGGCATTCTGTTGAGTTTCCAGCCAAGGGGCACTATAGTCATTATAGGGGACATTAGTATTAAAATGCAGTCTGTTTGTACTGCGAATATCGGGCTTAATGACACGACAATTACAGGTTAACTCTGATGTAGTATGAGATTTGTTAGAACAGGCAAGCCCATGTGCATGCAACATTTATTGCAGAACTGTCTTCCACCCCACACACAACATGGTCAAAAAATGCAATGTTAGGTCTTTATCGACCTTAAGTGCTTTACCAAAGTGCAAATGATTGATGATAAAAGTGAATCCTCCAGATTTAAATGCTAGCTAAAACTGTAGTATATAGGTGTTGCGAGAACAAGATCATCACAGCGTCATGAATGGTGACATCGGGCGCGATACCTGAGTGATTCAGGCCCATTAAGAGATTTAAATATGTATTGGTTCAATTCGGTTCTAAGGGGTGCGAGTCAGTGGACTCTCAAAAGTATTAGCGACATAAAATTGGTCGGGATTTATGTTCGCAGGTGTAAAGAGTCTGACGCAGAACCATCCCAGTTAAAATAAAATGTTGTAAATATTATTTACAAGAACATGAGTTACACATTAAAGGGTCCATCGTTACAGTGTAATTGAACATTAAGTACTGCGTAATATTACAGAAACTACATGTACAGTACCTGCATGTGGTCTAGGGTTAGGGATGCATGTTTAGGTGTGATCGTAATTATGCATATTTATTCGTTATACATAGTCAAGAAACATAAGAGTAACGTGTTAACACACACGGCACACTTAACATAAAGAGTGGACGAAAAAAAACACAAAAACAAAAAGAAAAACTACTGCTATCTACGTATATATAAGGATAAGAATGCCAAATGAGTTCCTTTAATGGCACAAAGCGGGATCTTCAGCAGCCATTACTCCAGTCGTCACTCGTCACATGATTACCATTTTCGAACAATCATGCTACAATGCTGATTGATGCTTATTTATGATTCATTATTATTGGTGTTCAAGTTAACTTAAAGGATGGGTACTGATCTTAATAACGGGGTGTAGTCAAGAACCTAAACAGAGACCACGTCGCACCCAAGACCCTGCTTGAGCACCCACGACAAGACCAACGCCAAGGCAGCGGCCGATGAGACCAGAGGCCGGACAAAGTACTCAACTCCATTACTAAAGTAAAGGTACAGATACTGCTGGTCAAATATTACAAGTAAAAGTTGTAAAGACATATTTTTACTCAAGTGAAAGTACAGAAGTACTTGCTTTTAAAAGTACTTAAGTAACATAAAAGTAAATTTCCTTTTTATGTACAGACCCCAATGATGTTTGTATTGTTGTTACGTAGTAGTACTTACAAACACTTGACAGATTAGAATACATTGCACCTGCTGAATACACTGACTAGCTTTTAGTATCTTTTGAAATAAAGAGCTTTTAGAATGTTGAAAACCTATGGGGAAAAAAACAAAACAAAAAAAAATTATTGTTATTTAACACCCCTACCCACCCCAACAAAAGCAGCATGGTAGTGATCTCACACAGCCCTGGCAGTGTGCACACATCTGCGTGTAGCCATTCATCCACATTTGAACAAAGGGCGGTGGACAGTGAAATCTGTAAAATACAGAACAGGATAAGGAAGAAACCAAAACGATCGAACGGCTTTAAAACCCCGCAACACAAAAACCTGGCGTAAGCTGTACAACTTGTTGCAACAGCAAAACACTGCTTTAACAAAAAGCAAAAAAGCAAAGACTTATTTGACACTCAAAACAAAACAGGTTTTAAATGCCTGTCTAAGAGCCTCTAGCCGTTGGGGACTTTGATTCACGCACAGCGAGTCCTGTGCAGTGCTGTTACAAGTCCAACACCTATTGTGTTGTATTAGGAGGATGGACAAACATAGTTCTTCCGTGGCTTTATAGGGCAACTATTTTCACGTACAGAATTGAGCAAAATCAGACAATATTGTTTAATATATACCACAATATTAACTTCTTATTATTGGATTGTTGTAAATAAATATCACATTTGAAGCTAGTCAGTGTTCAAAAAATGCTGGGAAATAACTTCATGTAGCCCTACAAGAGTGATAAACTGTCTGAAAAAAAGAAAGTAACGTTTTAGAGAAGAAAAAAATCACCTACTGACTTTCAAAGCTGCTATATAATAACGACTTTCTACTTCGAGGACCTTGATAGAAATGTAGGGGAGTGAAAAGTACAATATTTGTCTTTCATATGGAGTGAAGTTAAAGTCATAAGTTCCCAGAAAAAATAATACTCACGTAAAGTACAGATACCCAAAAACTGTACTTAAGTACAATACTCAAGTAAAAGTAAATGTACTTAGTTACTGTCCGCCCGCGGGGCGGAGGACAGAGTGGTAAGATCACGCACAAACATAAATTCATCTGAAATATTCACATTTACTGCCTGAGAAATGTCCTATATTTAATCCTTAAATGCAATTATGGTAGAATAAGATTACAATATAGAGCTGTTACCAATCAAATTAAATCACTAATAAACAAAATGTGTCTTGGCACTGCAGAGGTGGCATTATTGTTGCATCTGAATTGATATAACTGCATAAATATTGTTGATATTAATTATTTAAAAAATAAAATTTTGAATATAGAAATATGATGGCTGGAAAACTAAAACGAAACTTTTAAATATTGAAAACTAAAAAGACAAAACGGCGGTAGGATCGGTTACGGTGGCAGGACAAAATACTGTTAGTGCAGTAAATGAGAATAACTATTAATGCACTGACTTCGTTCAAAGCACGCTGATCATTCAAAGTAAATGGAACATTCTGTGTGGTTGCTTAGAACTTCTGTATGGAGGCTTTGGGAACGTATATTTGTTGCAAAATAGGGAAAAACTTGTGCTCGCGAAGATGAGAGATTCACTAACATTTTAGTGGTAAATGGCAATATCACATTGAATTCAATGCTCATATTGGTGAAAAAAAGCATGTCTCTTGCTCTTAGTGATCATTCCCCCATCTCGTATAAAGGAATCAATAACAATATTTTTAAGTTGCCAACTAACCTAGAGTTAACTAAGGGTGAATGTTACGTTTTCGAATCCAATTCGATCTCCGGGCTTGTACTTGGGCACGGGTGTAGAACGTTAGTTTAGCTAGCATAGATCATTTGAATGATTAGGATCGTTAGCATCTACGGCTCCACAAAAATGACCAAAGAGTATATATATTTTTCCTATTTAAAACCTGACTCTTCTGTAGTTACATTGTGTAATAATACCCACATTCAGGTATTCTAATAAATCTGCGGTTACAGCTAATGAATAGTTCGCTGAATCTTCAAAGGCAGGATTCACACAGCATTGAATTATGGGTGTAGAATGAGGTGATAGGTCATAAAGGCGACATGTTAAGTATGCAGGAAGTAGTCCTGGCCAGCGGGTATGGGTCCCCAGCGCTCCATTGACCACCTCAAAGGCATGGGCTCCCTACGCCAGACATCATATATTTAACTGCACATCACACACACACAAGAAAAAGGCTTATCATTTTGAGAGAATGGACGCGTAGTGCGAATCTTGAAAAACAATAGCTTAGGGACCAGGTTCTCACTATTAACTGTGTTACTTATTACCATGCCGTATTAGCTAGTATGTGGCGCTGGTTATAGTACTTATAAAGATCCTATGAAGCCTTACTATTAATAAGCAGTAATTAGGAGAAGAAAAAGTCGTAGTTAATAGTTAGTTTGCTTGAACCATGATTTTCATTCTTCCTGGAATGCAATTGGAAATGTTTATAATATCTAAGCTGCCCTTTTGCATTCAGTAAAAGCATAAAAGACCAAGGGCTGTTGAGCTCCAAAAATGATAAAAACAACAATAACATTACTGAAATGCTCAGAACTATTGTTATGGCACTTTTGGTGTTTCTTCCTTTTTTTATATAATTTTTGGACTAGTCACTGTATACTTTTACTGTAAGGAAAAGAGTAGCTTTTTGCACTTAATTGTACTGAATGTGCACTTCAAATATTTTAAGCATATTTTAAAAAGCTGTACTTTCAAATATCATATTAATGAAATAGAAGTCCACTTAAGTGTATATTTAAAGAGAATACACTTTTATGACTGTTTCGTAACACACTTAAGTATACTTTCAAATAGTGCACTTTGTAATTGTCACGTTACGCTGCTGCGGGAAGAACGTAGGAGAGACGGAGTAGAATTCACAGTCTTTAATGACAAAAACACGGGATAGGCATAATCCACAATAGGAGCTGGGCAAACACACGTAGAAACAAGTAGACCTGACAGAGACAGACTGCACAGGCTGGGACTTAAATACAGGGGATGATTAGGGAAACACAAGTGCATGGGATGACTAATCAACTAAAACGGCGGAGGAAATGACAAAAAAGGTTCCATCAGGTGCGTCCTCGCACCGTAGAACACAACAGAGGGGGGTTGGAAGTGAAGGGTGCGAACTAAAGGAGGAGGCATCACCAGGAAGGAGGACGGATGGTCTGGGGGGGGCCGGCAGAAAGAGTACCCGGGAAGGAGCCAATGGAGGGAAGAGCCAGTGGAGGGAGGGAGACGGAGGGCGCCTGGAGCAGGAGAGGAGCCCAGCTGAGACACAAGAGCAAAACAGCCAATAATGTCGAACCCACGGTTGCGTTTGGAAAGCCGACGGACGGAGGAGCATTGGTAGGATGAATGGCCGCCAAACTCCAGGGGGCCGCGGACCAAGTGGCAGGCGGGAGCAGAGTGGTGGAGAGAAGCCTGAGCGAGAAGCAAGAGACAGCGGGATTGCCGAGGATCCGGAGGTCGGAGTGGAGGAGCGGCTCTGGCGAACCGAGGCGGAGATCCGGAGCGGCAGCGGGCATGCAGCATCGTAAGGACCGCGCGGATGCCCGAGCCAGCGAGTCCTGGGTGAGGACAGGGTCCGACACACAAAGACCAAGGCGGAGCCTGAGGGACGAGGGAGCCCAGTGGAGCTGGTGGATCGACGGGTGATGGTGGAGGCGAGGGAGCTAGGAGCCAAGGTGGAGCAGCTGGGTCTACGGGCCGAGGCGGAGTCCGGGCTTCGGAGGCTGGAGGCAGAGGTGAGGGATTCTCCAGCCATGGCGACACTGGAGGATGGCAGACCCACGAGAAGCCGCACACTAATGATGGGGGACTCAGAAGGGCGAGAGAGGGGCTGAACAGATGACAAGCCCGAGGTGGCCAAAAAGGGCGGGCATTTGTGAGCCTCAGGGCATTCAGGGCTTAACTCTGGATCGGAAGCCTCGTCTAGGCTGAACATGGGAACAGGATGGCACTCTGGAGGAGCAGGCACACTGGAGGGGCATGAGGAGAGGGCACTGGAGGGCACTCTGGACTGGATTCGGGGACTGGAGCCCTCTCCTCTTCAGTTTGGCACATTCACCACGCCATACTCAGCTCACCCCCAGCCGCGGTGCAGGGGGCGGAGCTCATCTCCGCGCTCACACCGTCTGCGGCTCTCTCCCTCGTGGAGGGCGTTGTTGCCGGCTCACACACCTTGACTGACGTCATTTGCAGCTCCAGTTCCGTGGCGATCCTCCGCGCAGTGTCCCTCCAGTATCCTCTCCAATCCTTCGCTCGGCATTGCGCTGGCTTGTAGATCGTGGTGGGAATTGGCTCTCCGTCATCGGTGGGCTGGGGGTGATGCTCCGCACCGCGGGGAGATGGTGGGGTGGGCACTGGGTCTGGAGTGGATCTGAAGAGATTCCACGGGGCAGGTGGTGGATGGTTGATCCGAGGTCCACTCCACAAAGACGACAAAAACCTCTTGAGGACCTCCTAAGAGGACAGTGCTCTGCTCGCCAGTGTTCAAGTTAGCGTGCCAATAGGCCTGAGCAAAGTGCGTCGTTCTGGGTAGATGGTGGTGCTAGCTAATTAGCCGGATTTAAATTAAAACATCTACAATTAAACAGAGGATTTTGACTTAACTAATTCCGGTCTAAATGTCATAAGCAAAAGATAGTAAACCCAGAGAATTAGAATTGAAGAAAATGGTGATAGTATTCTAATAGTAGTCCGACATTATGAAGTGCAGATATAGCATGTAAACACTTAACGCACACTCATACCGACATGTAGGGCTTTTTTTTTCGCGCATTTGGTGACAGGAATCCAAACACGGCAGGTGGTCAACCGTTGACGGCCCAAATATAAGAGCTTCACCACCAGAGAGTCGGTGTATGCACGTAAAACATAATAACTGCATTGAAGCTATTATAAACAAGTAAAAAGGAAACAACCAAACGTACATGGCCTCATTCACAGAGACGAAACCACTATCTCGTTTATACGGAATTCCCAGAGGGGAATTGGATGGCGTACTCGACGGGGGGATGTACAAGCAGTGTGCCCATTACTCGAACTATGTACTCTATAAACATGTAAATGGTGAAACACGAAGGAATATTCTAAAAGCAACTCGTGTAAACACCATAATCATAATATTGGCTTATTTAGAATAAGGTAAATAAAGGAAACACAGAGGTTACTGCTTTTGGTCAGGTCTTCAGTCTCGTTACGCTGCTGCGGGAAGAACGTAGGAGACAGAGTAGAATTCACAGTCTTTAATTACAAAAACATGGGATAATCCACAATAGGAGCTGGGCAAACACTTGTAGAAACAAGTAGACCTGACAGAGACAGACTGAGACTTAAATACAGGGGATGATTGGGGAAACACAGGTGCATGGGATGACTAATCAAACTAAACGAGGCGAGGAACATGAACAAATAAGGAAAAACAGGAACCAGGAAAAAGGGGGCAAAACACAACATATAACAGTCCAGAATCCTGACAGTAATAGTGTCAAATTAAAGGATTTACTTTAAGATAAATTTTAAATTATATTTTAATGACCTTATGTCATGCTTTAACAAAGTACGCTTATTTTTATGTTTTGACTAACATACATAACTACATGTAAAGTACTTGATCATTTTAACTGGAGTATGTTATTTGATACTGCATTTAAATTTACAATTACAAAGTTTTAACTGAAATTACATTAAAGTATGTTTTAGTTTACCATAAATGCTTCTCAGTACACTTTAATCATATTTCAAAGACAATAGAGGAAACTATGAAATTACACATAAATATGTACTTAAGTCCTACTTAAGTGGGTCAAAAAAAAAATCAGCTAACTGCATTTAATATAAATTTAAACTATAATACATTTTCATTTAATTGCAATTAACATGCAGTTAAGTGCCCCAAAACATTCTTAATAAGTACTCTTAAAAGTATTATAAAGTGTACTTCATTTTGAAACCAAGTAAGTGTGAGTAAACAACAGAATATTCATTTTAGGGTGAACTATGCTCTCAAGGCATTCCTAAAAAGTCCTGTCCCCACTGTGTGGTATGTTGTGGCATTTATCTCTGGTTCCCCATGAGCACATTCTGAACCTCTGGTATGTCTTACAACTGTTCTACTTGTGGCTTTTTCCATCTGAGGGGGTAAACACACCCAAAACTCAAGGATTCTTATAACTTCCCCTTCAGCTCCTACAGAATAAAGGACAACATGATCATAAAAATGCCTCGGTAAATACTGTTACAATAAAGATCTGCAAAACTGAAAAGAATGCCAAATTGAATACACCTATATACGCATATAAAGCTATTTTATTGCAAAGCTCATGTGACCTTATTTTATATTACCTGTGATGTTGGATCTGCTTTTCATTTGTTCACCTCTGCGCTGTAGAGCTCCCATCAGAGAAATCCTTGCTCTCCCACCATGGGTCATAAATTGTACCCGTCCAAGCATCTGGTGCAGTTCAACAGTGATGGACCCACCCTGAACCCTGAGCTTCTCCAGGTCGAACTCAGAGAGGGCATAATGTGACGTGAAGCCATGTAGTAGAGAGGGTTTCAAAGTCAAGGAAGTCATAGGTGCAAAACTTTGCAACCCCTTGGTGATCTCCTGTGCCTTGTCCCATGAGTCTCAGTCCCAGCGGTGTAAAGGTGGCTCCTGTGAGATGGATCTCCAGAAGAGATTCTCCTCGACGCAGATGTGTGATTATGGCGCCCTCTGCAGTGGGCTGGACTGACTCTTGTTCCAGCTCTGTCCAGATGTACTGGAGGAGTATGATCTGTTTATAGTTTCTATAGGGCTGTATGCTAACTCTTTGAGCTGAGCTAAAATAATGTAGGAAAAATATGATTAGTGGTGGAAAGAGCACTAAGAAATTGTACTTAAGTAAAAGTATAGCTACTTAAGGAATAATTTACTTGAGTAAAAGAAAAAGTACTGAAAAATAATATGACTCAATTAAAGAGTAAAAAAGTTGTTTGCTGAAAAACTACTCAAGTTACTGAGTTACAAAGTACTTTAGTATTATTTTTATATTTTTACCCAAAATGAGATGATGTGAACATTATGGAGCAGGGTTAACCCTAACACCCATGTACTTTAATGTCAGTTTCACAGGAGTGACCCAGGATACCCTTATATGTGACAAATGCAGCGTAGGATATCACGACAGCTGTGAATAACATGCAGATGAGACCTCTTTGACTGATGAAAATGGGTTGAAGACAATAACCCAATTGCAATGCAACGGTGCTAATTGACTAGCTTGTATCACAGTATAGAATGGGTTTATAAAAATATATAGGGGTTTCTGTCTGGAGCACTGTGATACGAAGCAACATGGAACTACTGGTTCAAACACACTGATGTTATATATTGATTTGGGTTGTAGGCAAAGACATGATATGATTCAGGTTTGAACAAACTATGTTTAAGCAAACAGACGATCTATCCCTGTTGCCAACCACTGTTTTAAAACTCATTTTGAAAAGTTACATTCACACAGTACGAGTAGGTTGTTGATGGTTTTTACGAGGGGCAAAAGCAAAGAAGGGAAGTGAGTGTTTTAAAAGAAAGAAAGGGTTTAAAACCATGTGAATGAATGTGCCAGTAAAATAAGTGGGGTAATCGGTAAGGTTGCATCATTGAATGTTTTGATGTCCGATTTCTTGTCAATGGTGAACCAATAATGTTCGATTACGCAATAAAATTAAAACATAAAAAGTATAATAATATAGGATATATAATATAGAATATATAATATATATATATAGAATAAAAAAGTCTTAATATCATTCGGACATTTATTCTAACTCTTATTGCAAATTATTTCCTTTTTATGCGTCGAAATTCACCGTATGAATGAAAATCAACAGGTTAAAGAACACTTACACAAGGATGTGTATGCAGTAGAGAAAATAGCCTGTGAGTCTTCTTGATTTGAATGGTTTAAAATTACATTGAAAGTGTAGTTTGTAATAATTACAAAGGTGGACTCATAACAAAACAAAGGTGGAGCATTTTATTTAACATTTTAACCCATACCTAGGCTTGGAAATCCAAAATCTATTCCAATTCTGGAATAGGATGCTTATGGTCAGGAATCATCTACTTGTTATAAAATTTAAAATTGATTCCCTTTTATCGATTCCTTTGTGTGCATTTTAATATGACTTCAAACCATTAAAGCACAAGAAGACTCATGCTCTGTTTTCTGTTCTGCAAACATAGGGGTGTAGCCATCATATCAGAAATGAGGGGGACAGAAATTAAAAAAAAACTTTTGACGTTGTCTAATTGACAGGCTTTATTTTTTCGTATGTATTTTAATTGGATAAGAAATCAGATACACTGCTGGATGATAACCAATAATTTTTTTCTGTATTTTCCTAATAACGATTTTAGAATTGGTTTATGCAAACACATAACTCAGAATAGTTTCTATACTGTATTAAATGTTATGTCAATTAGCACTGCATTATTCATATACTACATTTATTACCTCGAAATGACCTGAAATGACCTTTTTTAGTTACATCAATAGCAAGATGCCTTTGTCCATATTAGGGATTTCCTGCCGGGGGGGGGGGGGGGTCCCTGGGTTCTCACACATCGCAAATCACGCCACGATAAAAGTTATTTTAAATGCATCCGATTGACAGATAAATCATGGTTGATCTATCAGCCAGATGCACGTCAAAATGCTTATTTCACTGTTGTTGTTAATGTTGAGGTTATTTTAGCTTTGTACGTTTAGTTTTACTGCACTGTTAAAGAGGGCAATTTTTACCATTCAACTGAACTGTGCATGCATTTTAGACACTTACATTGTTCTTGCTCCATCCATGCAATGACAGCATCCTTCTATCAACCGAGTTTCTATTTACTTATACTGCTGTGTAATATCGACGGTATGTCCCATTTCAGGAGCTGACAAAATTACGATTTAAAATCAGAGCATAGCTCACATTCACTAAAATACTGAAATGCTAATGATGCTGATTCAAAATAGTGATGTCTGGTTCGCGAACGAATTGTTCGATTTAACCGGTTCTTCTTAGTGAACCGGTTGAACCAGTTCACCAAATCGGACTGAATCATTTGAAACGGTTCACGTCTCCAGTAAGCATTAATCCACAAATTACTTAAAGTGTTAGTTCACCCAAAAATTTAAATTAGGCTGTGTTTTACTCACCCCAGAGCCATCCTAGATGTATATGACTTTCTTCTTTCAGAAGAATCCAGTCGGAGAAAAAAAAAATTAGCTAATAAAAAATTGTCTTTGATCTTTCAAGCTGTTTAATGCCAGTCAACAGGTGTTGCATGCATCAGTCCAAAAGAAGTTAAATAAAAAGCGCCCATCCATAAAAAAAAGTGTCTCACTTAATGCTCGCATGGGGGGGGTAATAAGACACAAACGCCTCTGAAAAAAAATAATAGGGGGCGCCATCGATGCGTTTTTTGTAAGAAAAATATCCATATTCAAAACATAATAATCACTTTAATGTAGCTTGCGCCAGCAGCTGTACACGGAAGCAGCTCCAGGCTGATGACGTATGAGTTCAGCCTTGCGCATAAGCCCGCCGTGAGTCTTGTGAAACCACCGTTTTGTGTACAGATCAAAGGAAGCAATGTTTCCTTACTTTAGCAAAGGAAAACCAGTCTCCAGGCTTATAATCGAAATCCTCTGACATTCTTTACAAATCCTCATTTTGTACTTTTAATAAGTGACCATTGCTTTGTTTTGATCTCTCCCCTGCTGGTCACTTTCTGAGCTGCGCATGCTCAAAGAGCCAACTCATACGTCATTCCCTCGGAACTGCTTCCGTTTACAACAGTGCGCTCATCAAGCAAAGAATCTGCGCAAGGATCATGTGAGCCCGAAGTGTCCATCAGTTGTACCCTTCGAAATCCTTCATTCCGAAGGGCCTTTTGAAGTGGCCAGTTTTGAGCACTTTTGAACGACCCTTCAATATGGCGGCCATGTTTGTTTTCACTCCGAAGTGCCCTTGGGGCGATATATCCCATTTGGAACGCACGGTATGACCGACACAGCACGTCTGAACCGAACTGGTACTTTTGGACAACCGATTCTGTCCTTATGTTATGAGCACAGGTAAACCGAGGACTTGAATGAAGGGCAATCTGCTGCCGAACTTAATTTTATTTTTACTAACACATAAATCGGCCTGGATTATGCATATAATTGGATTATGGGGTTTCGCTGCGCTGATGACACCATAATTTATTTACTTCTATCTTTCAAGACTTAATCCTTGATGCACATCACGCCTTTACTCTATTTGTGTGCTTAGTTCAAAAATTAATTGTAAACTTTTCGATCATTATTATGATATTTTAACTGACCTGAAGTTAGATGACTGACTTTGATGAATGGTATTTCATCTTGTCCCGTACATAGACGTGAAATTACGTACCCGAATGACGTCATTCGTTAGGGCGTAAAAAGAACGGGGGGGGGGATGAACCATTTTTTTCTTCTGAAAGAACCGGAACTTTCCCATCACTGATTCAAAACGACAACGCCGGTGTTTGACAGTCAAAGCAAAGCGCGGTTTGAACACTCCGCCACCGCAGCTGAACTGGAAGTTTTGATTTTTTCTTTTTTTTTCTTTTACTTTGTACTTTTGGTGAAAAAGAAATGTAGCGAAATTTAATACTTTAGTTTTATTCTACTCAAGTAAAAGTAAAAGTAGCACAATTTAATTATACTCAAGAAAGTAGAAAAAATTAAAAAATGTACTCGAGTACTGTAACGAAATTATTTGTAATTAGTTACTTTCCACCTCTGAATATGATGTCATTGTGCTTGCATTATTAATTGAAAATAGAGCAACAGGGGAGAACGGGCTAATTGTCACTTATTGTCATTTATTCAATATTTCTCAGCGTAGGTTTATTTCAAGGTTTAAGTCAATTTATATATAGACATATACTGTACACAGATACATATCTGTGCACAGATACATACCAGTGTGGTGTTATTATGGTCACTTGTTTATCCAACAGAAAAATTACAAAAATTATGACATAACAGAATTCTGGTTTGAAGGATAAAATTCAGAATTATTCACTCATTATTATTATTATTATATGATTTTAATTTTGTGAATATCAAATAAAAAAAAAAAAATTTTTATTAAAAATAACATAAAACAACTGCTTCGAGACAAAGAAAAGCACCAATCATATTTTTTACCCAAACTCAAATCTTGTTGACACGGCGATCCCCAATCTATTGTATATTGTACATGCAGCAACAGCAGTTCTTCTAACCTTGTAAACTGCTGATTTTTAGACTTCTGCTTTTCAACAGTTTTATAGAATGGTTTTGGGGCCAAAAAGACAAACAGCTCAGTGGTAGAGCATTGCATTAACAGCGCAAAAGATTGTGGGTTCAATTCCCAGGGAACACACATACCGGTAAAAAATGTATAGCCTGAATGCACTATAAGTTGCTTTGGATAAAAGTGTCTGCTAAATGCATAAATTATTATAAAATTGTATAGATAGTCCCAATTGACCTCACGAAAGATAAATGAATAAAAGCCCAAATAGTCAATACAAACACTGCACTCAGAAGGCTTGTTTCTATCCACCATTGTGCCTTTAATATAACCTTTACTAGGTAACAAGGTGTTGTTATGGCACATTTATTTGGATAGTCGATAGTCACGATTGGGCAGATGGTCATTCGTCACAAGCTACAGGTAGTCCAAAATGCAGCGGCTAGAGTCCTTACCAGGTCAAGAAAATATGATCATATTACCCCAATTTTACAGTCTCTGCACTGGCTACCTATTAAGTTCCGTATCAGTTACAAAATATTATTACTTGCCTATAAGGCCCTTAAATGGGTTAGCTCCTGCATACCTAAACTTCTAACCACGCTACAATCCAGCACGCTCCCTAAGGTCGCAAAACTCTGGAATTTTGGTAGTACCTAGGATAGCAAAGTACACTAAAGGAGGTAGAGCATTTTCGCATTCAGCTCGCAAACTCTGGAATAGCTTTCCTGATAACGTTTGGGGTTCAGACACTCTCTCTGTTTAAATCTAGCTTAAAGACACATCTCTTTGGCCAAGCATTCAAATAATGCATCTCATAATCGTGTACTGCAATTATATCTGATCAAATGCACATTATTATCTTTCTTTATCTTTGGTTAAACAAATACATTTTACTTGGTTGCAACAGCAGCTACGCTAATTATGTCTCAATTTGTTTCTCTGTTTTTTGCCACGGTTTTGTCAACTAGGATTTATACAAGCTTCAGTCTGGATCTAGAACACCTGAGAAGAGATGATGCCACCCCTCAGAGGACCTCAGATAATGCAACCCTGAAACAACATACAGAACTAAAAAATTTTGCTATAAGTTTGATTGCATAATAATAATAAAATATTGGCTAGTTAGAAAAAATAAATGTGTAAACATATCGTTTGTTTGATTACGTCTTTAAGTATGGTTTTGGTTGGCCGTGACATGTCGGCATAGGTCATTAACGACAGTCCCACTGATGAGAGATGCCCTAATATTGTAGAAACTAAAAAAAGGGGGTAATTTTGCTGGGGGGGTACAGTTGCTGGCAACAATGGTTGTATCGGGTGGGGTGAAAAGCGCTATACAAATAAACTTGAAGTGAATTGAATATCTGGACATCAACAGAATTGGCAAGAACACTGAATGGTTGTGGTAAGGCTGTTGTAATTTATATTAATATAGTAGGGGGGGTATTATATACAAAAAAAACTTTTTCCTACCCGTGTCCATCGGCTTGTTGTTTGCGCAGGTCTTTCACAATACCTTCAATTTCTTTCTCTTTGTCTCTGAGTGTTTCTCTTTCTCTAAGAAACTGAGCTGTCTCTGATGGTAGATTTGCTGAGAGAGAAAACAAGCTGGAAAATTAGAAACATGGATGTAAAAGCCAGATATGGACAATAAAGCATGCGCAAGGTAATACACTGCATTAGCAACACATTTGTTATTTGATTATTAATAGCATGGCAGCAGTGTCCTATCATGTGCATATGGACCATCAGCTATATATACTTAAATTAAGTACATTTTAGGCAAAATAAACAAGCAAGTCTTTTTGACAGTCATCGATTCGTGTGCAGCCTTATAGCACGGCAACTGACACAACGCTCATTCCCTTATCTTAGGGAGCCGAGGTTACATTAGTAACCAGAGCGTTCCCTATCAAATGGTCTCTCCCGTCTCCCATCTTTCCGGGTCATCCCGTTGCGTCGCTGTGATGCTAAAGGATCCACCATAGCCGCCGGGGCTATAACAAGTGGCAGAATCTAAACTGCTCGTGCGAGCCACCCCCAGTGCCGAAACTGAGACTTCCTGTAATCATAATCCCATAATGTACCGAACCATTAGGCTTAGACCACATACACGACCCTCGTCCACTTAAACAAATGGGATGAGGTAGTAATTAACATACAAGATCCAGCCAAGCAGTGCATTGACATCCAAGTCGTAAAGCTACCTAAGGAGAACGCTATGCCACCCGGGCTTCCGTCACAAATCGTCCACCAATAGAAATTCCACTGGACCAAATCCAGGAGGAGGCCATTCCTCTGGTGGAATGGGTCCTCACCCCTATAGCCCACTGCAAGCCTGCTGAGGCGCAAGCCAAGGCTATAGCATAAACTTTCCAGTGAGTGGTCTCTGCTTCGTGACTGGCAACCCCTTAGAGCAGCCTCCGAAGCATATATAGAGCTGCTCTTAGTGCCTGAAAAGGCTAGAGCACTCAACATTTACTCTGAATTGGGAGCCTGCTCACCATCTGCAATGGGGAGAGCTGGAAGGGTGATAGCTTGAGCTCTGAATGGAGAGGAGAGCACTTTCGGCACGTAGGCATTTCTCTGCTTGAGGACGACCCTACAGTCATTAGGCCCAAACTCAAGAAATGAGGCACTGATTGACAGCGCTTGCAAGTCCCCCAAAAAAAAAAGCAAAAAAAGAAGAAAAAAAAAATCATTTGACCCGATGCTAAAGCCAAAAAGGTGGGCTTAGTGACAAGGGCCGAAGATAATCGAGCTAGCTGACAGCTCAAAGGGCAGGGCCCCGAGGCCCTGAGCTAGCAAGGGTCCCCCCCCCCAAGTCGGCACAGTATGATAGCGAGGCGGTTTCAAACCTCCATCTCCCTCTCATAAACTTAACGACAGTCATTTGCTTTCTGCCAAGACGATAATCAGCTACAGGGATGATTCGCTGCATTGCTGCCCAGCGTAGACCTTAAGCTTGGAAGGGGGTGGTGTCCTTTATCCCACTCTGTAGAAAAATCCCACACAGGACACGTCACCAAGTCCAATGTGTCCATGCGTTGTGCTTTTACACTAGTCAGAGAAGACTGACCATTTAAGGGCATAAAGGTGTCTTGTAGACGGGGCTCTAGCCTCTAAATGGTATTAGTCACACTCGTGGGGAGCTGAAAAGGCTCCTGTCGAGGGGCCAAACATGAAGGCTCTACAGCTCTAGCCGAGGGTGCCAAATCATGTCCTTCACTTACGAGAGAAGGCCCTCCCTCAATGGTATTGGCCAAGGGGCTGCCGATAGCAGCTGAATCAACTCAGGGAACCACATCTGAACATGTAGAATAGCGTCTATAATGCGAGAGATTCAGATCTTTGAGATTGAGAATAGGTCTGAGCCATCTTTCTTGGGAACAAAGAAATAGCGGCTGTAAAAGTCTGACTCACTGTTCGCTAGAGGGACTGTTTCCATGGCTCCCTTTGCACGCAGTATTTGTACTACAAATTGGCCATGGCCTTACCAATAGGCTGTGCCGTTGCCTTGGTAGTGCGCAGAGCCAGATTGGTTGCTGTGCGCAGCTACTTGAAGGCATCAGAATCCTGGCCAGACTCATTCATAGACCGGAGAAGCTTGGCTTGGAACACCTGGAGTACCGCCATTGGTCATTTGGTCATTGTTACAAAGTGTTAACTTTTGATTAGTGACCGTGAATTTGAACTATTTATTTTCTTTCAAATATCTTATTGAATTTCTAATTTATTTAACTTTTCTTTGCTTTACATTTTTGTCTAATATACTACTAATATACTAAAGGGCAGTATTTATTTGATATATCTTTTTAATTAAACGATTATTCATCAAGGATACATTTAATTGATCAAAAGTGAAAATAAATATGTATAATCTTACAAAAGATTTATATCTCAAATACTGTTCTTTCTAACTTTCTGTTCATCAAAGAATTCACAAAAATTTTAACCAGCATTGATAATAATAAGAATTTTTTCTTGAGCACCAAATCATCATAGATTGATATTTGATGAATACTTTAGCATATTCTATTGATTGTTTGATCCATCAATGCATAGCCTTTTATCTCTGTTTTTATTACTCTATTTAAAATTAGACGAATCTGCTATAATTTTTAAATCTCCAGTCGATAGGTTATCAGTTTAGAATCTTTTTAATGTGCGTCGCTAACTATCAGAGACTAAAAACCAATTAAATCCAGTGGCGCTGATGGGGCACGGTGTCACACTACTTCGAGAGCTTACAATTTGCACTGCCGTGCTAATTCTTTACATGAGCGATGGAATTCACGGAGGGGGCGAGAAGAAACAGTATTTACTTTAATACATTTTAATGATAAACGATGAGAAACTGAATAAAGTCTGACAGTCTGACGGCACATGTTAATCTTAAAGGTGAATAAAGACTGACAGTCAATGTTCAAATGATTTCAAGAAATGTAAAGCATTTTGGCTCGTTTATGTGGGCCGTCCCAAGCATGGTTGCAATGTTTTCATTGTCAAACTCCAAAATCAGATAATTTTTAATTCTTAAAAAACGCTCCCATTCTTTTATTTGAAATAAATCTCGTTTTATTTTATTGCAAAATATTTAGTTTGTCTTTTAATATTTTAAGCTGTCATATGGTCAAGTTTCAATGTGCCCCTCAGATGTTACAATGTGTTCCACTAACGGGGCATGTTGTCACATTTCACTTCCATTTTTTTGGGTAAATAAAGAAAAACGTATACACTTTAATCATGAAACAAAGTGACATAGTTGTGCTAGACAAGTGTGAAATTACTGTTGATAAAAAAATTATACTCTGAACCCCATTTGGATTTACACAAACTGAGAAAGTCAGAAAGTGTTACTTTGTGCCCCGCTCTCCTCTACCTCTAATCTCAATCGGCCAACAGGTATGTTTTAATCACAACTCTGGCTGTGGTAAATGGTGTGCATATTAAACGACACTGTGATGCCTTGAACAGCTTCAGCATGGCGAAAGAAGGAGCTATGCATTTTGCGATATTTATGTGTCTCCTAGGTCTCCTAACTGTTGGTGTTAAATGATGTGCGAGTTGACTATTTTGTAACTTTGCAAAAAAACGCACAAACACATCATGAGAGTTTTCAGTGCCGATGAAAGGCTATCAGTTTACAATATAAGTGCATATCTTGGGCAAAAATAAAATGCCGACTGTCAACTTTAGTTTTAATATTATGTCGTGATAGTTAGTAAAGTCCTAACTATATCAAGAGGTGTTGCTTTCCCCGATGTCAGCGCGATCGCAAATTAATGATTTTATATAACAGCTCAACCAACAAGATGCTAGTATGAATTGTGTTATATTAGTCACCATGCTGTCTGTTTTATTCTCTGTTTTTGGGCAAGAAAAAGTTTTTAAAACAAAGCCGAGTAATCCATTGTGTGTCTCCCGACGACTCTTTATGCAGGGGCATCGTGGTAATTTTGTTACTGAATGATTTGGCGTTTTTGAATTAATTATTTGAGTCAATGATTCAGTGGCCCAATCATGAAGACAATCACTAGCTTAGTTTCTAAAGGAATCAGCCATTTTGAATGAATGAGTCAATGGATCAATCATTAAGACGGAGACTTGCTGCCACCTACTTGCGGCTTTAGTGTCATATTTATTTATCCATGACAGGCTTAAAAACCAACCAAGGTGCTATCTCAAAAACAGACTATGCAAAATATGGTAATTATCACTATCAAAAAAAAAAATGTCAATATTTGCACAACCCTACAATAACAAGCATCAGTTGTCCTAGATTTTTTTTTTAAATTGTATTGTAGTTTGTATGGTTAATATTAATTTAAATAATTAATTGTGAGCAAACTAGGGTTTAACAAAAGGTAATTCGGCCCGCACAAGGGGACATTTTCTCCGATCCAGCCCCTTAAATGAGTTTGGCACCCCTGCGCTAAACGAATGCGTGAACAGGGCTGTTGTGACAAGGTTGCCGTGCGCTCCACTGACTAGTAGTACAGAAGCGCTATTGATCTAGTGCGCTAGCGATGCAGCTGTGGTCACGCTATGCGTTTGACGGGTTGAAACTTAAAGGTCTGACAGACCAGATGGCATGAGGTGAAGCTGATTTTGATGTAACTTTTCAAATGTATTGTAAAGATTGTCATTTTTTTGAACTGGACTAGTGTACGGTGGCCGTGAAGTGCAAAGCAAATCACAATTCTGAAACAAAATAACAAATTACAAACGCAAATGAAAGTCTAAAAAACAAAATAACAATTCAAAAAACACAACAACAATTCAGAAAACAAAATAACAATTCAGAAAACAAAATAACAAATCAGAAAACACAACAACAAATCCGAAAAACAAATTAATAAGTCAGAAAACAACAAATCAGACAAACCGGAAGAAGTAGGTATAGTTTGAGACAGCACCATTAGTTTGGGATTACTCACAGCTGACTGGACTAGACATCTGTCAATCAACGTATACAGAAAAAACCAGCCGAAGAACAGCAGAGTCGTGGTATAAAGTTCGAGATGGGATTAAAGTAGCTCAGGGTGTTAAATTTATTTTGAATTGCCCTTACTGTGGGCATAAAATCCTGAGTGTATATTTAAATTTATTAAAGTGACTATAAAATCATCAGCTACATTTGCTCAGATGTATAGGTGTGTGTCATGTGACTTCTTGACTCATCGATCGGGTTCGATCCTGTCTTTTTGCCGAACTTTTTTTTTTTCTCCCTTTTCAAATCTCGTATTAGCCATGGATTCTATTTACACTAAGTGAAAAAAGCAGGATTTCTACTATCACGTATACTACTTGTTGCAAATAGTGGCAATTATCTGCACTTCAGTATTGTAGTACATTATAAAACATTATGCAATAATAACGTATTGAGTGTAAATTATAATTTAAATTTTAATTATTAAATGGATTCCACCTTATTGGTACAATAAAGCCCTCCCTACACCTACCCTAACCCTACCCGATACTTTATTTTCAACTTTTTTTGATTATTTCCTTAATTTTTATTGAAATAAATGCCTTTACGATGTGATACGAGATTTGAAAAGGGAGAGAAAAAAAAGTTCGGCAAAAGGCGGGATCGAACCCGGGTCGATCGCGTCAAAAAGCCAATGACACACACTTATCCATCTGCACCACTGGGCTCTGGGGGTTTTGGTTACTACTGGTTTTAACTAAATTTAAATATACACTCCGTATTTTTTATTCCACAGTAAGGGCAATTCATACAATACATTTAAACTGAGCTACTTTAATACCATCTTCGAACTTTCTACAAGGTTTTTCCTGTATACGTTGATTGACAGATGTCTTGTCCAGTCAGCGGTGAGTAATCCCAAACCAATGGCGCTGTCTCAAACTATACCTACCTCTTCCGGTTTGTCTGATTTGTCATTGTGTTTTCTGACTTGTTAATTTGTATTCGGATTTGTCGTTGTGTTTTCTGACTTGTTATTTTGTTTTCGAATTTGTCATTGTGTTTTCTGACTTGTTATAATGTTTTCTGAACTGTCGTTGTGCTTTCTGAATTGTTATAATGTTTTCTGAATTTTTAGACTTGCATTTGCCTTTGTAATTTGTTATTTTGTTTTCAGAATTGTCATTTGATTTACACTTCTCGGCCACCGTAGAACAGCCTACTACCCATAGCACTTTCGTCCAAGGGTCAACAGATTCCTTGTTTGCTCTTGCTAGCTACGGTCACGTCCAAAAATGATAAGTGTCTGGCTGCCGCCCTCGGGGGGGGGGGCACTTGCACTCTCAGACATGCATTCTCAGACACTTGCGCTTGCGCTAGCGACATGACTTGCAGGCTTTATTTTTTATTTTGTTCTATTTTTTATTACTTTTTGTTTGAATCTCTCAACATTTTACAACAGTAGCCAGGTGGTGAAGACAAGAAAAAAGAAACTAAATTACGAAGTCAATTGCAATCGCCACTTGCACTCTCCGCTACTTGCGACGTCACTTGCAATCGACACAACTCGTGCGTGTTGCCAATGGAGACAAGGAACTGTGGTTAAACGATTAAAACTAATTTAGTACCATAACCTACAGGGTCCTGCAAGAAAAAGACAAGACCGGCAAATCTGTGGCCACAGAACAGCAGAATATGAACGCATGCGCAAAGTCTCTCGTTAAGCGTTTTCCTCTTGTAGAAAAACATAAAAACTTAACATGGCTTAATGTATTAAGATGCTATTAAAATATCAAATTAAATATACAATCTATTAATATAATGAATATGCATATAGTATTTTCCTCCCATACCGCAAAATGTGGCATAATGTACTAAAAAGGCCAAACTCTGTATGCTCTTCTACATTATTAATATACATAACTAATATACAGGCAAGCAGGTGAGTCTAGAATAAATGCAATACGCACAGTTTCGCATTAAGCGTTTTTCTATATAGAATAAACTGTCTACAGCTCTTTCATATCATTGTCTTTGTCCATTAAGCTACATTACGTCTTTTATTTATATGATTTTCTATAGGAGGAAAATGTTTAAAGTGCAATTTAACGCATTGCGTTCTGGGCTCGTCTGTTTGCTTGTACGGAGTTGATCCTTTTAAAATCTCTTAATGCATTTCATAATGTACGTTCATATTTGCTGTTCTGTTTATACTTTGAGTCAACAACAAGACATACAGGCTATTGTATTGTCTTTATCATAGTCCGTTATTATACAACATTAAGCTTTTTGCTGTATGGGAGGACAAGTGAAAGTTTGCGCATTGTGTTCATAGCCATCTGTTTGCCTTGTAGTACATTAAATAATAACAATATATCGAATTTGATCTTTAATTGAACTTAATGTATCTGTCAGTAATTAACAATAGGTCCCTATAGATTCTCTTTGCCACCAAGAAAACTTCTCAGTCCCTCTAAGTGTATAACGGCAAGAAAACACACATCAAATGGTATTCTCAATAATTCAACTTTATTCATAGATACAAATATATTATATAGGCATATGTCAAGGGGAGTTTCAACCCTTTAACCAATAAGGATATAGATGACATACATATAGGATATTGGCCAAGAACATGTGTTTATATAAAACAGCCACATGTACAGAAAAACATGGACAAATTAGGAATAGACTTTTGCGAAGAATGCTGAAACTGTCTTCTAGTGCCTCACGTGCGACCACCCATTACCTTATAGTCCTCGCTTTCTTGTCCTCGTCTGAACATTTAACACCAGAACAGCACGGCTACATGTCGCATGCGTCCTCGAAATATGAGTAAGATATATTAGAAACATCATACCATAGAGAGAGAGATCAGATGGAGGAGGGGGGAATCAAGAGAAAACAACAGTGCGCTGTACAGGGAGGGCAAGTGAGAGAAGGAGAGAAGAAAAGGAGGGGTGAAAACATCTGGAACCAATAAAGACAGAGTGTTTTCTAACAGTAGCTTAATACATTACATGTTAAGTGTTTATGTTTTTCTACAGGAACAAAACGCTTAACAAGAGACTTTGTGCATTGCGTTCATATTCTGCTGTTCTGTGGCCACGGATTTGTGGGTCTTGTCTTTTTCTTGCAGGACCCTGTACGTTATAGTACTAAATTAGTTTTAATCGTTTAATCACCACAGTGTCTTGTCTCCATTGGCAACACGCACGATTTGTGTCGATTGCAAGTGAGGTCGCAGGTATCGGAGAGTGCAAGCGGTGATTGCAAGTGACTTCGTGATTTAGTTTTTTTTTTTCTTGTCTTCACCACCTGGCTATTTTGTGTAAAATGTTAAGAGATTCAATTAAAAAAAAGAATTAATAAATTAAATTAAAAATAAAAAAGACTGCAAGTGATGTTACTTGCGGAAGCGCAAGTGTCTGAGAGTGCAAGTCTGAGAATGCATGTCTGAGAGTGCAAGTGCAAGGCTGCAGCTAGAGCCTCTTGCCAAAAACCTTTACTGAATGTTTTTTTTTTGAGTATTTTATGACCGTAAAAGACTGACTTGCCATTTAATAATTTTTTTTTAATATGAACGTGTCTTGTCCTTTACCCTACTGGTATATTATAGATATAATATATATAGATATATAACATTTAGAGTTGCTTTTTTTTTTTTAAATGAAAAACCTTCATAGGTTACTGACCACAAAGTAAAAAAAAAAAACAGCAAATGGGTTCATTTATAAGGGCGCAAAGCATGAAAAAAACCAGATGTATCTGTTCAATATTTACCCAGGCGCTGATTGCCAATCCGACCGAAGGGTGTTTTTAAACCAGCATTTTTTAGGGTGTGGACCAAATTACAATGATGCTACACTGGAAAGACGGGATAGGTTTTCTCCATCACAGGGAATACCTGTAATTTGTGTCTGTGTGTTCCTGCAGTAGCTTTTAGTAAGAGTGCTAATCTTCCCTCCACCTGTCTGGTGTCATTATCTTGGCGCCGTCAACTGCTGGTGGCCTCCTCCTGGTTGTCCTCCTGTTGTGCTGGCCCAAGAAGCCCCCTTCTCCAGTCAAAACTCATCATCAATCAGCATGAAAACCCTCTCTCTTTTTATTCTGATTTTTAGTTGCTGTCTCTCTTCTTGAAAAGGACAGCGTTATATCCATCCAGCTTAAAAAATACTCTGCTAATCTCAAGATCTCAAATCGCGTCTGTCAAAAGCTACCTCTCCTCGTCAGTGTACTGTTACTCCCTGACCAGTCTCGAACAATCATTATCTCAAATCACAATTGACCAAACCTGTGATCAAGAGCAATGCAAATAGTTCACATATGTTCACGCAAGCGGGACAAAGCAAACCTTAAAACACACTGTCTCAATGGATACCTGTTTTCATAGAGATCGGTCTATACAGTGTAATGTCGACAACTTGAAAACATCATAAAGAAGAAGTGCAATGTTAGTTAGTAGTTAATTAAAGACTGCTCGTACAGCAAAGCATGGGTTTGAGAAGTTCTTTGTCTAATGTGAGCTGGAGTATAGTAATTTAAGTAGCCTGTCTCAAAATGCATGATTGGCTGTGGCGGTTGGTGTGTAGTAACGACCATACAACAGGACGGTCAATGGATGTGGTGTAGTGGACTGACACGTGTGTGTGTGTGATTGTGAATACCCTTGGCTATATCACCTATCATATGGATGAGCAAATATCCCCCACAGGTAATCGTACTACCAGTAACACATTAGACCGTCAATGGGTGACATTTATCACCTTCTTCGAACTCATTGTGTCCCCATGAACGGAAAACCATTAAGAATAAGCTACAGAAATTATGAATGTGGTATTTTTTTTTTGCTAAAAATGCATAGGTTGTGTGATAGGTGCCATAGGGTGTTTAAGTGTCAGGGGTGAACCACAAACCCTGCCCTCCTAGTCGAGGGGCGGGGGGACTGTCCATGCAAAAGGTGACAGCAGCTCCGAACCCTAAAATCCAACACACCATGAAGCACACCACCTATAATGTTCTTTAGGAGATCACGTAGAGGGGGGGGAAAATAAAATTACAATGCAGGGTGCTTTGATAGAAGTGGAGTAAACTCTTGCATGACAAGTCGATCGCCAGGAGCCTAGGTTGTAAATATCGGGATCAGTATAATAAGGTGAATAGAAAATACAGTTTTTACAGTATGTAAACCATTACACCTATGGATAAACCACATATACAAACGTGTGTGTGAATAAAAGATTCAGATTGCAAAAGCTAAAATAATAGTGACTGGAAAAATTCTACACATTTAATTACAAGTGGTTTGGAATCACAAATGTCAAATCAAATCTGGAATAAACAATGGTTTGTGTTCTTATTGCATCATTTAACTAATTGGATATACAGTTAATTTCTTTATCTTTATCAATAAACTCTTTATCAATTTTCTTCAATCTAACAATATTTGCCTTGCTACATTTCTATTTTTGTTGATTAACATTCTTTATATTGTGACAGTATCATATGTTTTATCTCCATTGTCAACACTGACAGGTTGTATAACCAGTGGGGCATTGTTATTTCCTGTGTCATTCATGTCTGGGTTGAAGTAGGCCAGTAAGCTCTCTGTAAAGTGCTGTCCTGTGAATGAGTAGATATGTGTGCGTGCACTCGTATCATAAAATGATACCTGACCTTTTTCGTAATCCACATATATGCCAATTCTCTGTGGAAGAGTCTTTAGTGACAGAAGCACTGATTCACCGTCACAGGCCCTGTACTCGGTGCCCCCTCTCAGGCAAACTGCCCAGTAACCATCCTCTGGGCTCAACGTCACCAAACCCTTCCTGTTGACAGATTTCCTGGCCACTCCCAAGTCCCAAGCTGTTTTACCTGAGACTCCAACTTCCCAATAACCCCTTCCCCTTGAGATAGGCTCTCTTGCCAGGACACATGGTGCCATGTCAAAACGTTCAGCATTGTTTGGAACATTGCGTTCTACATTGCCATCAGTCACACACTTCCTGTCTGCAGACACCACCAACCAGGGGTTTGATGTGTCAGGGTCAAGGGTCATATCCACTGCAAGAATTAGATCAGACAAAGTCATAGTAAGTTTTCTGATAAACAGAAGTATGTAATTTATAGTGTATCCACATGTTTTACTATAACAAAGAAGCAGTTGGAAATGTACCAGAACTGTAGGTGATGAAGTGTAGATATACTGTATGTATAAGATTTTCAAAGATTAAAGTAAAGCTTCAAGATGGTTCAACGTTTCAAATAAAGACTCAAAGTTGTTAAAGATTTAAGAAAAAAAAAATGTAATTAAAATATTCCAGATGGTTCGAAGACTCGAGTAAAGATTCAAGATGGTGTTCAAGGCTCAAGTATGAAGATTGGTTCAGTATTTGAGATTGTTAAAGTCAAGAAAAATGAAATATTGTTAAAAAAAATTAAGTAAAGATTCAATATGGTTAAATTAAATATTCAAGATGATTCAATGATACAAGAAAAAAATAGATGCTTCAAAGTCTCAAATACAGACTCAGGATGGCTCAATGGGGAAAAAAACATTAAATGCATTAAACAAAAAAAATAAATAAATAAATATGGTTGCAAAACATAAATGATCATTAAAAATTAAAAGTTAAGCGGGCGTCAAATTTGAGTCTTTTTATAGAGATTTTAATAGACTTTTATAGTCCAAGGGTTATATAATATTTATAATCCATACTTAAATATATCCCCACCCACTATATTATATTACATGACCTGCATACTGGGATATTGCCACTCAAGTCTGGGGGAAAGAATAAGTAAATAAATAAATAATAGTATATATATAGATATCTATATATATTATATATATATCTATATATAATATAGATAATTATAACTCCATCACAATTATATGTAACGTCCTTCACAATTATAATACTAACATTTAGTTTTTGTTTTTAGCTATCAAATGCGTAAAAAACTAATAGTACCTCTCTTTGTGACGGTTATATTTTTGGTTTTCAGTCAGTTCTTCTGCAGCATTCAGGGTGTCTCTGAGCACCTCACCGACCCTGCACAGGTGGCACAGCTGACCTGAGACCAGCTTTTACACTTAGGCACCTCACTGAAACTACGGAAAGCCTGGAAGGGTCAAATACAACTACAATAATTAAAGTCTCATCCTGTGTAACAATATTCAGTAGTTTAATTATATATATATTAAGAGTTCCGATGCAAAGCCCTAGGCGCAATCTGAAATTTTCATCTAAAATGAACATTTTTATCAGGCTCCTATATTTATGTTCAGTTCTTTCACTTTAAAGCATAGACTTGACCTATACATTGTCATTAAAGTAAAATGACTGAACCTAAGCATAGGAGCCTGATAAAAATGCTAATTTTTAGATGAAAATTTCAGATGGCACTCAGAGGCTTTTGCATCTGCACTCTTCATATATA